>CM028135.1:365322500-365325000 GCA_016271365.2 Neoceratodus forsteri | reverse complement strand
ATACTAGTTTATTGCTAGAATGTTCAAAGTCTGGTGCTGTTGCAAAGGCAAAAAGGATGACACACATCAAGTCATGCACAGAAACCCACACACTCAGACAGAGACACACACATACAGGCACACACACATGTAAGACAGGAAGACACACATGAAAACACACCCACACACACACACCCACTCACCCCAATAAGATTAAAGCATTAATGTGGTTCACCAGCCTGGATCTGAACCTGTCACTAGCTGAATCCTAGATGTACAAAACCTGCTGCTGTTCTGGGGACAAAAAAAGATGATTCTTACATCCAGTATTACAAAGAAACCCAAACGCTCTCAGACAGAGACACAACCATAAACAGGCACACACATTTGTAGCCCCCACACACACAGACTGCAACACACACATGAACACATACACACATATGTCGACACACACAAGCACACAGGCACACACACCACACATTCACACACTCTCCAACACAAACTCACACACCAAAAACCAAACACACACACACACACACACACACTCACACACCAAAAACCAAATGCACGCACACACACAACAGTATGACTCAGTCCTAAATGCTGTTCACCAGCTGGGATTATAACTTGGCACTATCTATTGTTAGATGTAAGCAACCTGGTGCTTTTTTGAGGACAAAAAAGATGACGCATACATCCAGTCATACACAGAAACACACACAAACACATACAAACACACTCAGACACAGACACGAACACAAACAGGCACACATATATGTAGCCAACACCCCACATCCTCACACAGGCAGCAAAACACACACATGCACTCACACACACACACTCATTCAGAAACACACACACACACACACACACACACACACACACACACACACACACACGTAAAAGCACTGGCACAGGCAAACACAGACACATGAATACACCCACTCCACCACACACAAAACAGTATGCATCAAGCGTAAATGTCATTTACCAGCCAGGATTTGACCCTGATACTAGTTTTTTGCTAGATGTTCAAAATCTGGTGCTGCTGCAAGCAAGGGCAAAAAGGATGACACACATCAAGTCATACACTGAAAACCACGCACACTCAGACAGAGACATACATACAGGACCACACGCACATGAAAGACAGGAAGACACACATGAAAACACACACCCACACATATGCACAGCACACACACACACACACACACACACACACACACACACACACACACACAAAACAATATGAATAAAGCTTAAATGTGGTTCTCCAGCCTGGATCTGAACCTGACACAAGCTGAATGCTAGATGTACAAAACCTGCTGCTGTTGCGGGGACAAAAAAGATGACACTTACATCCAGTTATACAAAGAAACCCAAACAAACTCAGACAGAGACACACACACACAAACAGGAACACACATTTGTAGCCCCCTCACACACACAGACTGCAAAACACACATGAACACATACACATATATGTTGACACACACACCACACATTCACACACTCCCCAACACACACTCGCACACCAAAAACCAAACACACACACACACTCACACACCAAAAACCAAATGCACACACACACACCAGTATGAATCAGTCCTAAACACTGTTCACCAGCAGGGATTATAACTTGGCACTATCTTATTGTTAGATGTAAGCAACCTGATGCTTTTGCGAGGACAAAAAAGATCACACATACATCCAGTCATACACAGAAACACTCACACACTCAGACTGAGACACAAACACAAACAGGCACACACATATGTAGCCAACACCCCACCCCACTCACACACAGGCAGCAAAACACACACACACACACACACACACATGAACAGACCCACCCTACCACACACAAAACAGTATGCACCAAGCATAAATGTCTTTCACCAGCCAGGATTTGAACCTGATACTAGTTTATTGTAGATGTTCAAAATCTGGTGCTGTTGCAAGGGCAAAATAGATGACACACATCAAGTCATACACAGAAATCCACACACACTCAGAGACACACATACAAGCAGACACACACATGTAAGACAGAAAAACATACATGAAAACACACACACACACACACACACTATGAATAAAGCATAAATGTGGTTCACCAGCCTGGATCTGAACCTGACACTAGCTGAATGCTGGATGTACAAAACCTGCTGTTGTTGTGGGGACAAAAAAGATGACGTTTACATCCAGTAATACACAGAAACCCAAACACACTCAGACAGAGACACAACCATAAACAAGCACACACATTTGTAGCCCCCACACACACAGACTGCAACACGCACATGAACACATACACACATATGTTGACACACACACAAGCACACACACCACACATTCACACACTCCCCAACACACACTCACACACCAAAAACCAAACACACACTCACACACCAAAAACCAAACACACACACACACACACAAAACAATATGAATAAAGCCTAAATGTAGTTCTCCAGCCTGGATCTGAACCTGAGAAGTTGAATGCCAGATGTACAAAACC